>VWPV01015363.1:0-12025 GCA_013389885.1 Geococcyx californianus
AAAGGCCTTGATGAGGTCCAGGTCCCCTGGCACCAACAGGAAGATATTTGCTATTTTACACCCAGATGTGTTGGTTTGCAGCTCAGCCCCCTCCGTACCCGCCGCAGCCACCGCCGTTGGTGCCGTAGTGCACGCGAGGCTCGCTGGACGCCAGCTTGATCAGCTCGTTCCACTCCTTCTGCCACTCCTCCTCGGTGTAAACGAGCCCGGACTGGAAAAGAGCAAATAAACCCCAAAATCTTTAATGTCAATATTTCCCAATCTCTGCAGGGGAGTTTTATTCAGGCAGCAACAACTTCTCTCCGTGGGTCTATGCAAAAATAAGTAGTATATTACGCAAACCAGTGCCCATTTCTCTATTCTCAAGCTTGCCGGGGAGATAATCCGCCTGCAAGTTTGGGTGGAAGTAAACATTTCAACCCACAGAGTGAGAGGAAACCTTCCCTCTTACTCTAAATCCTTCCAGTATGGAAGATGACATCACCTATTGACAGGAGAGGGTGGTGCAGACAATCGGAGCAGCTAAAATATAGACTTCATTTTCCTTCATAAAACGGAAGGCACCGCGGCGCATCCATAAATGTTGAATTCAAAGGTCGCTTCGGTAATTTCAGCACGTGGAAACCCACATTTTGCTCACATTTCCTTATAAGAAAATGTCCGTTCGGCAATGACATCACGTGCAACGTGAGGGTATCACAGCCCAGAACGGGCACTGGGTGGGAAAGCCAGGCAGGGCACAGCTCTCGGCGTCACAAAGCGCCCCCGAAGCGGGGTCTCTGCAGACCACGTTGCTTTGAGCAGCACCATCTTGCTTTACAAAGCCTGCGGGGAGCGTGGGACTGGGGAACGACGCCTTTCCTCCTTAAGGCACAAGCTTTCCAAACAGCTTCCACACAACCCCAGAGTTAAAAGGTATCAGGAGCAACGCTCACCCCACCTCAAAACACGAGGTCCTGCCAAAAGCCAAGCTCGAGCCTGCTCTATTTAAGGCCGGAAGCTGCGGAACACAACGGGAAGGGCAGCCTTAGCCTCCTCCTCCTTCCCCCAGCTCCATAACCGGAGCTCCCGCATCCAACCACAACATCCTAAGTCCTCGAAGCTGCCAAGAAAACCTTCAAGCCGTGCACCAGAGGCAACCGAGGGCACGATCAGCTCTCCACGCTGGTTGGTAAGGTATTAATTAAGTTTCTTTGCTCCTGGTGACGTCATCAGCACAAATTCTTCCAGCGCTGATTTAAAGCAAAGCACGGGAGGAGAACATTGCACCCGGAGCGGGTTGTGAAATTGGGAGCAGCATCCAGCACCCTGGGCTGCTCCTTTCCAAGCTTGTTGGGAAAGGAGAAGCTCGTAATCCTGGACTTGCGGTCAACCGCTTCAGCGGTACCTGCAGCTCCCGGACTGTCACACCAACTCCATCCACACCTACCGCCGAGATCCTTCGGCTCGCGCTGAGGACCATGACCATGGCATGACACCACCACATCCTGCACATTGAGTATTTTCAAGTCCTTTTAAGATCTGTGGGTCCCAGTCCTGTGCTGGTGGCTAATTCAGGGCCAGCAGGTTAAAGAGATGACTAAACCCGTGCTTTTACTAGCAGTAAAATCTCTGATTATTTATTAACTACACTGTTTCCAACAGGGAAAAGCATATTTTTTCAATCTGTCAAGATACGAATCTTTGTGCCATTCCAAAAATAAAAAGGAAGTTGGAAAGTAAACACCATCCCTCAGTGTCAGGTGGAAACAGGAGCTGACCCCGTTCACACAAACACCTCGGGGCAGCGGGGCCACCTCTCGCCGGAGGACAGCTGGGAACTTTCCATCGTGACAAAGCCGTCTCCCTGCTTTGGGAGCTCTCGTGTCAGTGCTGAGAAGACCTTCAGGGCAAGTTCACCCATTTCCCTTTTCCGGTGAAGTGGTTTGCTCCACGCGTTGACCGCTGTGTGTTTCGCTATCTTTAACGCTGGAGAGACCAAGGCCCCAGCGTCGCTTTGCTCTTCAAAGCCATCGCATCCCACTGCATCTCAAATGCTTGAAGGTGATGGGTGTCTTCCATCAATATTCACAGAATCATGGAACGGTTTGGGTTGGAAGGGACCTCCAAGCCCACCCAGTTCCATGGGCAAGGACCCCTCCCACTGGATCAGGGGGCTCCAAGGCCCATCCAACCTGGCCTTGGGCACCTCCAGGGATAGGGCAGCCACCGCTGCTCTGGGCACCCTGGGCCGGGGCCTCCCCATCCACGTTCCTGGACAAAACATGGTTCTAATAAAGAATTTTCCTACCTGATAATAAAGAGAATTTCACCATAGTTTAGACTGAGGGACCCATCTCATTGTGGTACGACAGCCATGGCGTTGCCCACAATTCACAACAGACCTTATCAAGGTAGGAAGCTCCACCTTATCAGCACCCTTTTTTATCAGGATAAAGAAGAATCTCCCAGACCCAGGGGATATTTTATCAAGACCTTTCCCTCTGCAAAAGAAGGGCAGCGTTCAGTCTGGTTCCTACCTCCTTGTTCTGCTGCGTTTGCTGCCAGCGCCACCTCCGCTTCAGGGCTTCCCTTTCCACGCCTTTATCCATCAAGGTGTAAAGGGATTTGCGAAGCATGAGGTCTCGATCGTGGAAACCCCACATGCCTGCAAGAGGGGGAAAAAGAGGTGGCAGTAGAGGATTAGCAGCAGCTGGCATGGCTCCATCCACCCGCTGAGGTCCAAGGGAAATGGGGGGATTGGGAAACAAAAGCAGGGAAATGCAAGTTTTTTCAATCAAAACAATAAAATGCCCGGTTCAAAACCTGCGTTTTCCACCTGCAGCGAGTTTCCACGCAGCGAAACGAAGACGCTGCTGCCTCTGCTCCCAACTCTGAAGGATCTGATGGGAAAACCCAAACTGGGAAACGAGGTTTCGCTGTGTCCAAAACAAAAATGTGAAGGAAATAAACAGCCCTGGTGGTTTAAAAGCCTGGAAACCTCCGAAAACCCAGGCTCTCAAAACTTCAACGTGCGATAGGAGGGAAGGGGAGGCTCCGTTGTTTGACATTTCCCTCAGAAATACAGGGAAAGTCGCCAAAGGGCACGGGAGAGGTGCTTTAGAGAACACAAACTACTGGTAGTTGGGTCTCCTTCAACCCATTCCTCTCCCGTAGAGTCAGAGCATCGCGACCGCTCCGCGCCGCGATGGTTGGGATGAGCAGCAGCATTCCGGTCTCCTGCGGGAACGCATGGGAAACAGTTCTGCTCCCAAAAGATGGGCCTGGGCTCTCCTCCCAACTCAACCGTTTCCCGGTGAGACGGAGAAGGGTGGTGGCACCAACCTAGCAGGCGTTATCGAGTCGGAAGGGAACCTGTTTGTTGTTTTGCCCGCTGGGAATTAAGCTGAGCCCTTACCCAGGGAGGCGGCGTGCAGCAGGCAGTTCCCGTCGCCGGTGGTGGCCAGCGGAAGCAGCCTTTGGCAACTGGGATCCACGTTCGCCCACCAGTTCAGACGACCTGTGGGTGGGAATATTTGAGAGCGTGAAAACGAGGCCCGTTGCTCAGCGCGGGATCAGGATGCACGTTCAGCCCTCGGAAAGCACCACCGAGGATGGAAACGCGCTCCGTTTCCACCGGAGCACCCAAAGAGACGAGCAGTTACAGACCCAACCCGTGGCTGGAGGGAGGAGGAAGCCAAGATGGAAACAAAGCACCAAAAATGGGAGATTGGAGCTGCAAAACTTCACGGGGAGGCGAGGAAATGGCCAAGATGAACGTAAGGTCACACAAATTAATTAGAAACAGGAGCCAGCCCGGCCAGGATTGACCCAGCCCAGTGCTCTCCTCTCATCCTTTCCCCAGTTTCAAAACCCCAGCAGCCACCAGGTTGGAAAGACCTCCTTAACCGCCCGTCACAAACCCCTTTCCCAGTTCACGATCGTTTTTTGTCTCTTCCGGCAACCAAACTGCCCCCGTTTAAAGCATCTCACACTGTGATTTTTTTGCCTACTCGCTGGTTTAGGTTCAAGACTGGGGAATATTTGTTGATCCCAGCAGCTTTACTGATGAAAATGCAAACCGCCAGCGCTTTCTGGTGTGTAAAAAGAGCAGCTTTTTGGTACCATAAAGGCGTTTGGAGTAATTCAAGTCATAAGCACCTAAAAATAGAAGGTAGGAAAAAACGACCACGCGTGCTGCAGTCGAGCACGGCGCGACTGGAGGTTAAACATTCATCAAGGAAATGGAGTTGGGCTGAATTAGGACTTTGAACTCACAACCCAGCCTTGCGTCTCGCTCTGCTCTGCCCTCAGAAACAGGCGCTGCCTCACTTGGCTGCGACTTCTTCCGGTAGCGTTTCTGCAGCGGATCCCGGGCAAAAGGCAGCGTCTTGGCTGGAAGATGCTCTTCAAGCTTTCAACAAGTTGCATCAAAACTGTTCTTGTAGAAAACCAGCCCTTTCCAAGCATTTCTAATGAATTTCTGCCTGCTCCTGAGCACGGTCCCTGTGACCCAGGAGTGTGTAGAAGCATGGAATGGTTTGGGTTAGAAGGGCCCATCCAGTGCCACCCCCTGCCATGGGCAGGGACCCCTCCCACTGGATCAGGGGGCTCCAAGCCCCATCCAACCTGGCCTTGAGCACCTCCAGGGATGGGGCAGCAACACTTCCCGCTGGATCAGGGGGCTCCAAGCCCCGTCCAACCTGGCCTTGGGCACCTCCAGGGATGGGGCAGCCACCACTGCTCTGGGCAACCTGGGCCAGGGTGTCACCACCAAGCACTCCAAGTCCTCCTCCCAATCCATTCCCTACCCAGCCTGGATTTCTGCTTGCGGTTGACACAACTCCATGAAGCCGTTTGCACAACTTCAGCAGCAGCAGCTGGAAGGGAGCTAAAAATCCAGAAAACTTGGGTTTAAACACCGATAAACACAACGAAATATCAAAACACGGAGCTGACTGCAGCGCCGGGCGGGCAATGTCTTTTCTCAGCATGGGGAAAGGAACCCGTAGGAGTTGAAATGTGTTTAGTTCACCGCCCCGGGACAATAGCTCCGCTCGGAAAAGCTGCCTGTTTTCACTCAATATAGCTCCTGGCACGGCGAAGGCGCCGGCCGGCGCCAAGTGGCACGAGGCCAGGGGAGCAAACCGAGCAGCAAAACAGCGCCTCACAAAAGCCAACCCAAACGCAACGCTCCGGTAGCAGCGCCGAGCTGCTGTTTTCCAACCCATTCCGTGTCATTCTTGGAGAATTTGCTGTCTTTCAACAGCCAGGGGGGGAAGTCAGGGAAGGTTGCATCTTCAGTCGGCGCTTTGGAGGTTGCACAACCTCCGAGTCAGCTCGGGTTTGGAGGGGACACGCCTCGCAAAGGCATTTCCATTTGCAGCAGTGCGGTCACGCCGTCCACGGCCCCGGCCAGGCAGGCAGAGTCGTTCGTACAGATTACGCAAGAGAAGTCACCTCGAAAGAAACTACATTCCCCAAACCCTCCTGCCAACGTTTGGCTCGTGTCAAGGTGGTGGGAAGGCCAAGAGGTCCCCCAGAAGTATTTAAGCCAACATATTTCTCCGCACGTGGTTGCTAGGAGTGAGCCCTAGTGAGGCTCTACGAGAACAATAACTGGATTCACGAGCATGAGGGAGCTTCCCACGATCACCACTCGAACGGCGAGGTCGGCGACAGCTCTTCTGCACGTCTGGAGTCCACCAACATCAAGAGGCTTCCTCCACATTGAGCACCACGACTCTTACAGGGTCTGGTTTTGCCCTCTGGCTGGTTTTGCTACAGGAGCATCCGTTTGTCCCAGCTGAGATCGGGAACCTCCACGCAGAGGTGCACGTCTGGTAAAACACCATCGTTTCTTCAGTCAGGAACCGTCTAAATAGGTCATGGCAGGAGGAAGGCACAAAGCCCATGCTCCTCCCAACCTGAAGAGGAGGATTGACTCATTGGAAAACCAAATGGCTTCCCTAAGGCTACCAGGGAATACAGCACCATAATTACAAGGCCAGCGCTCTGCGTGACGAAGGTTCCCAGGGGTGACCTGGCCTCCTGCTCCTTGGGATGACGGGATGGATCCAACAGGAACATCCACTACGACCTCTGGGCAGGGACTGCAGACTGAGGGGGCTTTTGCTCTGCTGCTGAATCGCCAGCGGAGGTGAAGGAGCAAAGAATTGGACTAAAAGGGAGATCAAAGAAGGAGAGCAGCCAGAAAGAGCGGCTTCTACGCTGAAGCGAGCTCACTCCACGTATCCGAAACGAGACAACGCACGTGTAGCCTCTTTCCCTAACCCAGAGCCCATCTCCAACGGAAACAATACCTGCAGGAAACACTTCTGTTTCGGGATCCGGCAGCGACAAAAGTTTGTTTGAGTGCATTTCCACATCAGTAAACACTTTATTCCAAGTTTTGGGAAGGATGAGAATTGGAGGCTTCCAACCAACCCTGCAATTGCTCTCCCTGCTGGAATAACACAACCCACAGCAGCATCCACCTTGCCAAGAGCTTGGCCATCCTTCTCCTGGCCATGGGGAATCTCTGCTGGCTCAGCCGCCATGTCTCGCTGCCGAGGATGAGAGCGGATGGGCCGAAGGCAGCGCAGCAGTGGTCCCACGCTGCGGGTGGTGATTTGGCTCAGCCCAGCACCCACCTTCCAAGAAGTTTTCAGCCACCTTTTGAAGCAAGGTGGGTCCAGTCGCTTCTTCAATTCTCCTGCTTAAGGGAGCCAGACTGGGCAGTGACTTAGGGGCAGAAATATTTGCCAGTGGGATGCCAGGTTGGCAAGCAGCGGGGGGTGCGTGTAAACACGCACCTCTGATCACGCGGAAGAGCTTCTCAAAGCCAGGTGATGCATCCATTACCCATTTCTTTGATCGCCCGCTCCCAGACGCAGGACATTTACACCCCAAGAACGAGGAACCCGGTTGCGGTTCCCTCGATGCCGCGGCCGCAGCAGAGCGAGCGCGCTGATCTCTCACCTCAGCAGTTTTTGACAGGCCACCCACGGGTGTTTATTAAGTACCAGTCTGAAGCGCCAAGCCGGTTCCTCGCCAATGCGTTGGGGGAGTTTGGAACGTGGAAAGCTTGGCATCACGGTCCTGACCTCGGGGAGAAATCCTGACCTCAGTGTTGAAGCAAAGTCAAACCCAGGGGTTTCTGTCGGTTCCTCCTGGGTTTTTTTTGGAACAGCCTGGGGCAAGGGCACCGTGACTGCTTGTCCCTGCACGCAAACCAAGAAAAGACTCTGCATCTTCAAAATCGTGGAATGGGTTGGGTTGGAAAGGACCTCAAAGCCCATCCAGTGCCACCCCCTGCCATGGNCTCTCCAGGCTCAACAACCCCAACTCTCCCAGCCTGGCCTCGCACAGGAGCTGCTCCAGCCCTCGCATCATCTCCGTGGCCTCCTCTGGCCTCGCTCCAACAGCTCCAGGTCCTTCCTGTGCTCAGGACTCCAGAGCTGGACCCAGGGCTCCAGGTGGGGTCTCACAGAGTGGAGCAGAGGGGCAGAGTCCCCTTCCTCATCCTCTGATCCCACTGCTTTGGAAGCAGTACTGCGACTGTACTTTCCCATCCCGTGTTGAGCTTCTCTTCCATCAATAAAGGACAATGCTTAATTTATTCCAGTTTGTAACAAAGAACGCTACAGTCAAAGCAAGGGCCGAGTCTTTAGCTCCACCAAGACCTTTCCACACAACTCTGAGCACGCCAAAAGCTTCCCAAGAGGCCATTGTTACAATTCACAGCCACCTTCAAACATGCTCATCCTGCCACAATGGTGCAGAGGGACCTCTGGAGAGGAGGAGAAGACGATCTGAACATTAATTGGTCTATAAAATATTTGCTTAGTCCCTCAAGGGCAGCATGTAGTAAATTAATAACGGAAGTCACCGTAGATCCCAGCACCCTGCTCAAAACCCTACTTGGAATCAAGCTTGGAATATTTATATAGGCAGCACAGCGCTTCAACGAAGACAGACACACATTTACAACAGCCCCTAACCCAGATGCACCTCAGCCCTCGAAAAGTCAACATTAACGTCGTCTCGGCACACCAGGAAGCGTCCCCGGCACACGGATGACAAAGCACAGCCGTCCCCAGCTCCTCACCCACCGTCTGGGCTGAAACACAGCAACCCAACACCCCAGGCTGCGCTCAGATGGAGACCGGTACGCTTTATCTGCATCGGATACGACTGCTTCACCGCAGCCGCCGAACAGCAACGCTGCCGTAACGAGATCGCTTGGATCGAGTGTTCATTTCCAAAACATGAGAATATTTATTATCACAGTATCACAGTAACATAGGATTGTAAGGTTGGAAGAGACCTTTGAGATCATCGAGTCCAACCTATGGCCCAACACCTACACCTACTAACTACACCTACTCCTACTTGTCAGTTATACCATGTCACTAAGTGCCTCATCCAAATTCTCTTTGAACACCTCCAGGGATGGTGACACTTACAGGGACACTTGGGCAGGAGAGGGCTAAAATTTGACGTTAATATACGTTATCTTGGAAGGAATCGTTGCCTGGGTGTGCTCATCAGCAACGGAGGCAAAGCAGAGGCAGAAAGGCACCTGGGATCTTGCCCTGTGTCTTCCCCTCATCCCAACCCAAGCTGTCCTGGCACCGTGGGTACCTCACCATCCATTCCGGTACCTTCTCTGCCATCCATTCATCATTAAATCCTATTTACTGATCACCTCGTAACTATTCAGGAGGAAACCAGCACACCGGGAAACACATCCATCTGTGCTCCTACGGTGGTTCCTCTCCAAGGCACACACGAAGCCAGCAGACAAGTTCTCCTGCGTCGAAGCAGCGTATAAAACGCATCATCAACCTAAAGCGGTTGTAATCACTTCCAATATTTGCCAGGAGCGATGAGCTACTGCGTGTGCTGCCCTTCTGCCGGTCAGGCTGTCGGGACGGCGCAGGGAAACTGAGGGGGTGAGATAACGCGACTGGTTTGGAGTGTTACCATTCAGCTGCATGAGCGCTGACGCCACCGCCGGTTTATTTACACTCAGTGTCTACAGGCAAAGCCAAGCAGACTCTTACTCAACTCTTACACCACGCTACAAAAAGGGATGAAATAACCCCCAGCAGATCCGCGGGCCTTGCGCCACGCCGGCTTCTCCGCAGCCCCAGGCTCGGTTCTGCCTGCGCCGCTGCAAAATGCCAGCGTGCGAGCGTTTCGAAAGCACTCACCAGCCTGCTCCAGGGCCACCAGCATGGACTGCTCGATGAGGTCCCGCTCGATGAAGCTGCGGAAGTCCTCGTTGTAGACGGTGAGGTCGGGCAGCTGGAAGGTGCAGATGGGCATCTCCAGCAGGTGCTCGCTGCTGCCGTTGCTGGAGACGTGGGAGCGGGCGAGGGAGACGATGGTGGAGCTGGCGTGGGAGATGCCTCGGGACAGGCGTTTTTCTGGGAAGACAAAACCGAAAGGAAGATGAAAAACCACCTGGGTGCTGCAGAAGCAGCGAACCTCGCGGCAGCAATTCCCCAAACGCTGCCTCCGACTCGGATTTTATCGTTGCGAGCGCCTGGATCGCTCCAAGCACACAAATACTTCCAGGCAGCAGAAGGAAAAACCCAATTGCACCGTGACACTGACCTTGCACGATATCATCCTGCCGCTGCAGCGGCGGTCGTCCCACACGGGCTGCCTCTTTCTCAGGGGGTTTACAGCTGCGCCCTTCGTTGAAGGAGGGGGGCAGGTTGCCAGCGTGCACTTGCCTCAGCTGCTCGAAGTCACTCAGGGCTGCGCTCAGGTCCCAGTTCTTGCCTGGATGGGAAGGCACCAACAGAATCACGGAATCATTGAGGTTGGAGAAGGCCAACTCTCAGTCCAACGCCACCGTGCCCACTGAACCCTGTCCCCAAGTGCCACGGCCACGCTACTTTTGAACTCCTCCAGGGATGGGGACTCCACCACTGCCCCGGGAGCCTCTGCCAGGGCGTCACCACTCCGTCAGTGAAGATATTTTTCCTTTAGGGACCCTAAAGGGCTCCAGAAGTCGACACGGGGTCCCAAGTGAGGTCTCACCAGAGCAGAGGGGCAGAATCCCCTCCCTGTCCCTCTGCTCCCCCTGCTCTGGGTGCAGCCCAGGACACGGGGGGGTTCTGGACTCTGAGTGCACTTTCCCAGCTCACGTTGAGCCTCTCCTCTCCCAGCACCCCAAGTTCTCCCCAGGGGCTGCTCCCAATCCATTCTCCGCTCAGCCTGGATTTGTGCTTGGGATTGTCCCAACCCAGGTGCAGGACCTTGCACTTGGCCTTGTTGAACCTCATGAGGTTCACACAGGCCCCTTCCTAGCCTGACCAGGTCCCTCTGGGTGGTCTCCCTGCCCTCTGGATGCCATCCCTCCCCTCTGGATGCCAACTCTTCCACACAGCTAGGTGTCATCAATACGCTGAAGTCTTCCAGTAGGCAATAAATCGACCTTTTAGCAGCCTGTGTCTTCCAAAGGTGAGAAGACAGAGCAAAAATAAAGATCTACCGCATGGCCCACCGTCAGGAAAACAGTGATTTTTTATGAACACTGCTAATCTGGGCTCTTAAATTAGCGAAGTGAGCAGACACCATAGAACAAAAGCCAACATTTTATATATGAAGAAAGCAAGCCAACTTTATATTGAGTAACTCCGCTACAGGAGAGATGTCTAAGCTGCCAATTGCCTTGTGTGGCAGCTCCTGGACAATAAAACAACTCATTATGCCCAATTCCCTACAGGAAATACGCTTCTCAAGTATTTAAATCCTTTTGAGAGGTGTAATTTACAGTGTTTAATGATTGCCTCCAAACGGAGAGCTATTTTAGGGTTTTCTTTTCGAGTCAAGGGGCTATTTTTTATGACGACGTAATGAGTCGGTATCGAAGAATGAGCGCGACCCATCAGATTGAAATTCAAGTGGCTGTCGTACCACAGCTTGCTTCAACGGGAGGATCCACCAGCGACCCTGACCCAACGCAGCCGCGATCCTGACCAGCTCCACAGCTGGAAACCCCTCAGCTCAGCAGCAAAGGTTGTGAACTGTGTTCAAGGCCAGGTTGGATGGAGCTTGGAGCCCCCTGATGCAGTGGGAAGGGTCCCTGCCCATGGAACTGGATGGGCTTGGAGGTCCCTTCCAACCCAATCCATTTTGTGATTCAATGATTCAATCCCGACCTGAAACAAAGCAACCCAAGCCCAGAATCCAAACCGTAACCACACCACAAACCCCATGAGATTTCCACCGAGATGACACTGGGCTCTAAAAATTCAAGAGTGAAGCCCTGAACCCAGCAAAGCCAATGGGAGTTTTGAGGAAGAACGGGCTACGAACGGATGCTGCAAGCGCCAGGCAGAGCTGGAGCCAAGAAGGTGGAGGTAACTGCCTATGGACACGGATTACAGCAACAATTTCAGGGCTTTGAAGTCATTTCTGCTAGAGCACCCGGAGCGCTCGCAGCCGGGGAGCCGCTGCCGCTGCTGTCAGAGCATCAACCGGTCCCGGGGTTCAAGCAACAACAAAAATGCCCTAAATTATGTAGGAAAAGAGATAATAGGAAGAAACGCAGCAAGGATGGTCTCGTGTTGTAATTACAGGCCGGTTAATTACGCACAAACAGCCCTGCTCCTCGTGCAATGTTTCTGTCCTCCAGCGCTACGCCACACGCCAGGATTCGCTCACCATCCTCTCCTCAACATTAACCCAAAGGCAATGCTCGCGAGCAAGACTCCAGCCCCAAAATTAAGACCTGATGTCCTTTCTCCTCTCCGCTTCCCGTCGCTGTAAGCACAGGGTGAAGAAAATCACCTGCAGCCTTCAACGAAACGCGATCACTTAATGAGGAACTTCTCTGTCTTATGGAATTGTTGAGAATCACATAATCGTGGAATCATTAAGGTTGGAAAAGCCCTCTCAGCTCATCCGGTCCAACTGTCAGCCCAACCCCATCGTGCCAACTCAACCCTGACCTGAAGTGCCACGGCCGTGTGGTTTTTGAACCCTTCCAGGGACGGGCACTCCCTCACCACCCTGGGCAGCCTCT
>VWPV01015365.1:0-35007 GCA_013389885.1 Geococcyx californianus
ACCAGGTGATTCTATGATTCTGGAGTCCTTCATCACTCTGATAGCAGACTGATTTACAGAAAGAACACAAAATGATATTTATCTCGACTTAGGTTGCTTGCTTTGCTGAGACAGACTCAGCAAAGGCTCAGACATGAGCTGCAGGCCCCCTTTGTTCTGTGTCTGCCACAAGAGGCTCCCCATCCATGACCACAGGCAACAAGACCCAGTGACAGAAAGCTCACCATTCCCATAAGATTACTCTACATTTCCTCCTCTTAAATTAAAATCAAGATGGTCAGAAGTCATGAGGTGCTTTTAAATATGAACATTCAGTATAAGAATCAGTGAGACTTTTAGGATCACATGGTCTCTTCATGTCCACAAGTTTCCCAGCAATGCTTTAAAAACAGTACTTTGCCGTACTTCCAGAATGCAGAATCCTGAAATGATATCCCAACAACAGCAATAACAGGGATCTGCACCTCCTTAGCTTATTAGCAGCCTTTCACAGTAAAAAGAATTGGTAATCTAAAAGGAGAACTGGGAGGAATGACCTGTTCATGTACTCCAAAGGCATTTGATAAAGTTCCTGCCTAGCTAGAGGACATAGAGGAAATATAGTTACCACTGGGTGAATGATAAAGTCTTGTCATGGATTAAAACAAGTTAAGAGATAGGAAAGAGAATAGAAATAAATGGCCAATTCTCAGCATGGAGAAAGGTTAATAGTGTAGTGCCCTAGGGATCAGTCTTCAGGCTGGTGTTGTTCAATATATTCATTAACAGCCTGCAAGAGGTGGTGAATAGCAGGGCAGCAAGAGCACCTCACAAAATTGTTTTAAGTCAGTCACCTAAAGGACCAACCACTAGAGCACAAATGCACAAAGAGCAAACCAGGCTTTACTCCCTGTATGCAGTGGGGAAGTGGCATGGAGATATCCAAGTGCTTGGTATTGCCAGATAGCTGTAAACACAATAAAAGCAGCCAGCAGTCCTATAGGAAATCATCTAATGCTGTCTGCTATAATGCCATATAAATGCTAAGATCCAGGAATAATCCAAATAGACAGCGTAAAGAAAAGATATCTAGAGCGACAAAAACATTATTCAAAATATCTTCTCAGCCTATTACCATTAAGATTTTTTTGTTAATAAGATGACAAAACAAAGCTAGCAGAAACAAAACTACTTTGAAATGTCACAAAATTCGTAGAATAGTCCATCAGCCCTTCCACGTCTTTGATGTTTTCGCCCACTTGGTGCTGTCTGGTTCCCCTAAGCACCTTACAGTGAACCTGAAAGAGGTCCTTGGAAATCACCTACATTTTCAGTGTTTAGAGTGCATGGCATTTTGTCATTTATCTCCATTAGTGACATCACTCTGATGAAATAAAGGCAGCACATTATTCACAGGCATAGAAAGTGCAAGGAACATTTGATGACAAAAAATCTACAGTTTGACTTGAGATTTATTGCTTCTCACCAGCCTTAGATCAAGGAAAGAAGTCACCTCCAAGTATCCTGAGAAACTAATGAGAATTAGTGCAAGAATGGGTATACACCCAGACAGGTAATTGCAGCAAGAGCTTTTAGGTGCTGAGGACAGAGAAGATCAGCTCACTTTCAGCGAATCTTCATTCCTAAGAAGGAAACATTTAAAAAAAAAAAATAATAATAAAGTCACACACACACACGTCCAGACCAATGAACTATTGTTATTAACACCCACGGGGTGACTGTCTTCAAACTCTTGCACACTCATATTCAAAATATTATCAGAGTGCCACAATGCCCATAGGAGGAAGAAAACTTGCTCAATGCAGATGAGAAAGAGCTTGCCATAGATCTTGTTAGAAAGGAAGTATCTAAAGAAAGGAGTCAAATACACAGATACACACACAGGAGTTAAAAAGCTCACCCAGTTCAGTGCTTTACACAGGTGGGGTGCTGGAGGTCAAACAACCAGATCTGTGCTTTATCCTGACAGTAATGCTGCTCCACTTTCATAGAACTCTAGCTGGGACTGCTCACACTTCCTATATGTCCCTGGGCACCAAAGTGACAGTAAATGCTTGCTGCCTTGGAGCTGCCTATAGCCAGCTCAGCACTGCTTTGGACTAACAGCCCTTTCCCCTAGACAGCAAAGAATTTTAAGCAAAGATCCCAAAAATGACAAATTAAGATGCCTCTAGGAACTCCCCATCTGCATCTTGTAGATGGCTTAAAACCGATCTCACTGCGGCCTCAGATGAGAAAAGCTAAATATCAGCTCCACAACTGTTCCCTTGCTCTCCCTGCACAGTGCATTGGAGCATTATCAGCATTAAGATGGAGACAGAGACATTTCCATTATTAACAGCACATTCCATATCACTATCAGAATCACAGGTAGCGGGTTTCTTAATATAAAGATAAGCACATTTTATGAGCTGACTCTACTAACAGTTCTTTACTTTGCCACACAGCACACTGATACACAGCTGAAGTAGAAAGCGATAGCAATTTAGGGGGCAGAGGATGAATGTCAGCTTTGACAGATTACTCTTTCAATTGGTTGTAGTAATCTTTTAAAAGGCCACTGATGAACTCTGAGCAGTATAAGTCATATTCACCTTAAAATTAAAGAAAGCTACTCGATATAAGGGGCCTGCATACCTGGCGACTTACACCATGCAATGCAAACTTAGAAAGACACAGGTTAATTCAAGGGATTTAGAAGAAATATTGTTCTGAATGATTTGTTGAAATTTAACATTTTTTGGTACATCATTTAGTTTAGAAGACAAAGTGTTACACTGCAGATGATTCTGTGGTTGTTTTCTACTCATTTGTGTTAGTTTACTAGATTGAATCCACCAACCAAAATCTTATAAAGTCTTTTTTGGTTGGTTGGTGAGCAGGGGAATTACAGGCAGTGATTATTTCTCACTGAAAAAAGATTATCAGCCCATTTCATCAACTGAATGGAAAGCCAACGGTAGCCGACCCTGTCTTGTCCATAACTACAATAATGCAATTAAACTAGTGTCCTACACAGTGCTAAGACAAAGAATATGAAGGTAAGAAAGAACTTCAATTCTAAACATGTCTAAATTTTTCTGTTTCTAAACAATTAAGAAATATATGCCTATTTGCTTAAACATAAGAATTTTAAGTCTCTCCTTAGATGTAGCAGCACAAAAGATTCTATTATCTTTCCGTTTTTCCACTAAAGAGGCTATAATGAAGTGATTCTAGTAAATTCATTGAGAACTATTCAGCTCAGCACAAAACTAAAGCAGTATGCATAAATATTGGCAGAACTAGGTCATTAACCTATCAAGGCTCCCTTTCTGCAAGGTTTCAAAATTGGTGGCAGTTTTTTGGTTCAAAGGATCTTTGCTTGTATGGCAGCGTTCATGCCTCTGTGAGAGTTCACTATGAGATGTAGAGAATTCCCTTTCAATACAGTGTAGAGAACTTCTCTTTCAATTATCATTCTCAGTAAAAACACATGTAAATTACCCCATTTTTTTCTATATTTGCATTTACTCAGTATCCTGAAATCAGTCTGGATGTCAGCAAGATGTACTAGCTGTTTATACGCATTCTGAAATTTGCAAAGAACAGTTAAGATGACATGGCTACTTCCATATCAATGTCACAGTTTTGTCTTCTTGGAAACTACTATTCTGTAATCTATGTTCTTGGTTGCTTTCAGAGGCTGAAGGTGTGTAAAGAATGCTGATGCCACCCTGCTTCTGTAAGAATAACATTGGAAAGAGCTCCCCATCGCAACCATCACTACCATTGTGTCATTCAGAAAGACGGGCAGCCTGTCCACTACAGCACTACCACCAAAGCCATAATATAAAATAATAATCAGCTTACTAAGAACTGCTAAAACTCATCATATTTTGAATAATTTCCCTAAGATAGCTGCAGATTGTTGCAGAAATCCAAACATCTGAGAGACAAACAATTCTATGCACATCTGGATGCAGGCACATGTTCTCAAAGCCACAAACATAACCCTTCCTCTATGTATACTTTAAAAATTACTTTAAAAAATGACATGCACAGGGTCTTTAAGGATATAACTGTTCTTAGTTCTGATGTATTTTTCATGCCAAGTGAAACATCACATGATTTTTGCCCTCTGTAGGTGTAACAAAGAATTTCCCATCCTGATTTCCCCATTAAATGGTAGCATTGCCAGCAATACTTGCATTAACACATTTACAAGACACTGCTGGAAGTGAAGACTGCTGATCTGAACTCTTCAAACTCCTCCGTTCCTCTAGCGCACAGAAGGCTCCATCTAGCGTTACACACACAAAATCCCAGGGAAAAGGAGGAGGTGGGGGAAAAAAAAAAGCCAGTTGATAATAATTGCTATAGATTTTTAAAGTTGTCCTAGCAAAATAATCGAAGTTTCCTACCCATACTTTCCCCTTGCTTTGCTATTCACATGGAGGCTTAGCATCCAGACTGAAAAACAATGAAATCAAGCTAGGATATAAAGCAGATTTTACTACACAGAGCTGTTCAGTCCCTAGAATTTACGCTAAGTGGGAATAGTGCCAGGAATCGGACTGTCACCCATTTTTGGCAGCACAGGCATGCTTTGGCTGCTCTATCACATATTTCCCCATTCACCCAGTGGCTTCAGGAATATTAGGAATCACATTTTCCTTTTCCCTGGAAGTCACCATGTATAAAATTAAATACAGCGTTTCCAGCCCAAACCAACGCAGCTGAGGACCAGATCTTCCATCTTGATACCCACATAATGCTGTTAATTCTGTTGCAATCAATTAATTACACTGAAAGTTGCACTATAACCAGCAGTGGATTTGAGTATGATAGGTTTCCGTACAAAATTCATTCTTGGGGCACAGTGTTGGGCAGGCAGACTGACATCCTGAAAACCATGGGCTGAAGTTTAGCCAGCTCAGCTGACAGACTATCCCAGATGCTGAGCAGACAGAAACGCCAGACTGATTCCTCTGGGAGCCTGAACATCCCTTACCTTATTTAAGTCATGACAGCTTCATTCAATCCAATGTGAGGATTTTTAATTTCGCCCAAATCTTCCAAGTTGTAAGAAAAGTTTGTTGGCCCATCCTTCCTTTCGAGGGACACGTGGCACCGCCAGGCTTTCAGAGCCACTCCATCAGCTATGACATTACTTCTACAGGGACCAGTGTCCACTCACCTAGGCCATGCTCAGGGACAAGGAAACGCCTCCTCAGAAGGCTCAGCAGCAGCCCCAGTTTCATCCCTTATCTCAGTTTTCATTGCATCCACTCCCTGGCCCCCTCACCATCTGCCCCAGTCCTGCAGACGCCCTTTCTGTCTTCCCTATCCTCAGCTTTCCCTACCTGCATCCCTCCATGCCCCACTGAACATCACTGGTTTCCCTGCTGTTATCCCTCAAGCTAGGACTGTATCATTAATCATTTGTATCTTTATTTCCAAAATAACCAGATGCTGTACAGCCCTAAGAAAATCTAGGTGATTTACCAGTAACCATGGGCACCTTTTTTCTGTTATTATCATTATTGTTATTATTATAATCATTATCTTTATTATTAATAATAATAATTACAATTACTATTACTATCCCTTTAAATTGGATTAAATATTAGGAAGAAATTCTTCACAATTAAGGGCAGTGAGGCATTGACACAGGTTGCCCTGGGAAGCTGTGGCTGCCCCCTCCCTGGAGGTGTTTCAGGCCAGGTTGGATGGGGCCGTGGGCAGCCTGGGCTGCTGGGAGGTGTGTCTGTCCATGGCAGGGGGTGGAACTGGATGGGCTTTAAGGGCCTTTCCAACCCGAACCATACTACGATTCTATAACTATTATTATTATTATTACTACCAACTACTAAGAGGCAAGCTTAGAGAAAAGCTGAAAACAGTCAAACTTTGCCCTTGTAAACAGCTCCCGACGGTTTTAGCATTGAACTTTAAAACCCCGGTACAGCAGTGCCCGGGGGGGAGCCGGCAGGGGCCCCGCCAGCGGCACCGGGAGCCCCGCAGAGCCAGCGGACGCCGCACCAGCTGCGGCCCCAGCGCCCCCTGGCGGCGCCTCAGCCGCCCGACACCGCACGCTCCGCCATCCCCCGCATCTGAATCTTCCCCCCTTCCAATTTAAAGCCATACCCCCTCGTCCTATGTCCTGTCACTATTTGCCCTTGTAAAAAGTCCCTCCCCAGCTTTCCAGCAGCGCCTTCAGGTACTGGAGGGCCGCTATCAGGGCTCCCCAGAGCCTTCTCTTCTCCAGGCTGAACAAGCCCAACTCTCCCAGCCCGTGATCACAGCACAGGTGCTCCAGCCCTTGGATCATCTTCGTGTCCCTCCTCTGGAGTCATTCCAACAGTTCCATATCCTTCTTATGCTGGGGATTCCAGAACCGCACACAATGCTCCAGGTGGGGTCTCCTAAGAGCAGAGCAGAAGGGGAGAATCCCGTCCCCCACCCTGCTGGCCCCGCTGCTTTTGGTGCAGCCCAGGACGGAGCTGCCCTTCTGGGCCACGAACGCACAGCGCTGGCTCATCGATCAGAACTCCCATGTCCTTCTCCACAGGGTTGCTCTCAATCACATCATCCTCCATTGCTTCCAAAGATTTTGTCTTCAAGGCAAACCTTGACTACTGAGAAAAAAATAACACTGCAGTGTTTCTAACCTAAGCACAGCACCAGCAAGGAAAGGCACAGTAGTACCACAGCATCTGTTCTCTGAAATTACTTGGAAGATGCAAACACTGTGGCTGATTTGATTATTCAGAATGGTTTGGGTTGGAAGGGACCTCAAAGACCATCCAGTTCCAAACCCACCTACCATGGGCAGGGACATTTTCCACTAGAACACACTGCTCAAAACTCAATCCAGCCTGGCCTTGAATACCTTCAGGGATGGAGCTTCCACAGCTTCTCTGGGGAACCTGCCCCACTGCCTCACCAACCCCACAGTAAAAAATTCTCTTCCCAATATTTAATCTAAATCTCTTTAACATTTTCGTTTCCTCACACTGAGACACCGCCCACTAAACACACCAAAGCATTGGGCACTCAAAAAGGCCTTACACAGACATTGTCTCACAGGACTCAACACGAGGGAGCACTGTCAGCATTTTGTTTTTTCATAAGCCCAAGGCAGAATTTCACAGGCTGGATGTCATTCCTCCATGTTGGCACTTTTGGGAAAGTTTGGTTAGTGTTCAGAGTCCCAAAGCATTCTCACTTCAGTCCTGTGACACTCAAGGACTTCAGCACAGGCAGAAAGGAGGAGTCTTTTGTTTCTGTACAACACACTGGGAACCTTGTTATTCAAGTTTTCAAACATTCCTGTACCCAAGCGAGAAGGCCAGTGGATGTATCAGCATGACCGCAGCTGTGAGCAGGCATAAACAGCTCCTGTAGGGGAGAAACACCACACACACAGAGCTCACAAATGTGTGATGACAGATAATAGTAAAGGTTTATGACATGGCAGAAGGACTTCAGATGCTGAATTTAACAGTGGGAAGTTTTCCTGTGAAGAAGTAGGTAAGGTCTGTGCCTTCTCTGTCTCTCCTCCCCTTAATTTTGTTAGCCTGCTCCCAAGAGTTTCCCTGGCTTGGAAATGGAATCTGCTCCCATTGAACACACTCACCAGGAGACAAGGAGAACAAGTGACCAAGCTCTTTAAGCCTACGCTCATTGACTGCGTGGTGAACAGCTTGATGGTTGCATCCGAATCGGCTGCCTGGTGCTACTGAAGAAAAATGGCACTGCTTTCCTCTATTTCTGCCCTGTACTGTGAAGTGAGATACTGTATCTTTCAGATTACTTTCTGTGAAATATTCCCCTAATTAAAATTGTTAACCACATCAAATTTCTCCTTGGACTGCCAGAAGCCTTTAACTAATGTTCACATATTGCCAGATTAGTTTTTAATTTAAAAATACTATTGCATTACCTATCTCAGCTGTGTAACACTTACCTTTAGAAAACTGAATACTTCATAGTGTTTCGGAAGTATTTCTTACTCAAGAGAGTGAAAGGGGTGGCAGTTATCTGTTCAGCAAAGTTATTAAATACAGTTAGTACCATACAGCAGTTAATCACTGCAGCAGGACTCTCATTTTGGCCACTCAAAGGAAGCCATAGAAGCACTTCTGCACTTCATTTGCTAACAGTTTCACCATCCACTAACACTTCACTACTGCTTCACTTAAAAGCAGAGACTAATTCAGATTGGAACAGATCTCTGCATGTCATTTAGTCCAACCTGCTGCTAAAAGCAGATCAAAATGAGATCAGGTTTGAGATTAGTTTGGTTATGAGCAGCTCTGAGGATGGAGAGCCTCAACCACAAGGCAACCTGTTCCCATTAAGAACTATGGTTAACTTTTTTTTTTCTTATATCCCAATATTAAAGTACAGGAACACAGGAATCTAGCTGAAATCTTGGGACAAGCAAGAAAGCAAAAAGATAGATAAAAAATGAGTATGTTACATCAGAACCACCCAAACAGCAATGCCAAATAGTTCTCCATCAGTAAAAAATACTATGCCATCTTTTGCAGCCATAATAGAGCGAGACTTCACTTCCCAATCCACCTGGCAGCCTGTAACTCTGACACTTCATTGCTTTTTCTCCATTCTGTGCAAAACATGCATTGTTCTTTGCATGTCTCCCAGCACAGCGCTCCAGGCCTCCCCACATTCAACTTTACAAAGAGTGGAACACAGAATACCAACACACTGCATTATCCAAATGGTCGTCATTTATAGACAGAGTTCCTGACTGGGTTTTCTGCACTTTTTTACTAGCAAGTAAAAGGAGTGACTTTGGGAAGAATGCCAAGAAATGCATCAGAAGGCAATGTGGGAAAGAATGTATATGCAGAGCTCTGAGTAAGAACCAGTATCTACACTGCTTACTAGTATCCACTACGTAACTTTCAGCAGCACTTACCATCATTTGTCTACCTCCTCCCTTGATGAATTTATCTACTTGTAATGAGATGAAGTTGCAGTAATCATAAATTACTGGTTCTTCCATTCCATGTATTTTTTTTTCCTAGTAACAGCGGCCTCTTCCAGGGGCAGAGGGATCCTGTACTCCTACAGAAGGGCAACAGCTATCCCTGCAAGGCAGCATCAGCATACAAGCCACACTCCCCAGCAGTGCCTTGAATTAAGGTTTCAGCCATATGGCTGAAATTGTTTCCAAGCATGTTAGACATAGCTGTGGATTTCCTGACTGACTCTGGCTGAGCCAGGACGGGATTAGCAGGCCAGCAACGCTCCTGCAATGTATGCTTGCCTACCACTGAGTGGCAGCCTCTACCCACACATCCTTCCCTCTGCCAAGGCAGCTCAAGGCTAACCATTCCAAAGCTCAGACACAAACGAACCTAACCAAAACTGCAGCTGTGGGACAATAAAGCCCATACACATACTCGGTGCAAATTCTTAAATTACACAGCCGCAGGGGTTGTTCCTATGTCATTCAGCAGGGCGAGCCGTGTGCAGAAATAGGCCACTTTCAAACCCCTTGTAACAGTACCTGCATGAAATTCAGATGTGATGCCCCATTCACACCATTAAATTGTTCTAATTGCCACGTTAAACACCTCGATGATCTGGAGGGGGTCTCTCCACACTGTACTCCCAAGCCTTTTGTGAGCAGCCTCCAAGCACCCCAAATCCAGCCGCAGGCTACACTCACAGCCAGAGGCAGAATAGGCTAGAAAAGTGCTCCCCAGATAAACCAAGTCTAAAAGGACTTGTTTCCAGGAAGTCTGGTTTTGTCCAAAGAATACCGATGTGCCACTTATGTGGAGTGGATTTAAAATGAATTCTGACAAAAGAATGAGTACTAAACGTACCAAATGTTGCTCATCACCAAAGCTGCAAACCCACAGTTGAGCACCATTAAAAGTTAAGAGAACAGTCACCAAACAGGAACAACAGAAAAAGTTTCATTTTAAGAGTGAATTCTGCACTAGGTGTTAAGAAGTGCAGCAGAACATCAGCAGCATCAGAGAAACAACTGATATTCACTGGTGGTCTGTGGCACTTCTGTAACTTCATTAGCAGAACTCTTTAAGTTTCCAGTAGTTAAATTCCACTATAGTGAATTTTGAGGGAAAACTATTGTAGAAGAAATAGTATTTGTATTTAGTCTTAACTAAAGCTTCCATCTCTTAATTTGACCACATGGATGTTAAACTTCTAGATATAATTTTTAAAAAAAAAAAAAACCACACACAAAACAAACCCACACAACCAAAAAACCAGCAGGTTACAATTAGCATTGACAAATGTCTGGATGCACTTGCAATTCACTTTGAGATATTAATTAAGGCTTGTTTTCATGAGAGGGGCAAAATTAAAGCTATAAACATGTACTGTTTTATAGTAATTACTAAAATTATTCCTAGAGAACTGATATATGGGTAGAATTAAATATCAATCACTGTAGGAATCCTGTAACACATTTAAAAGCACTTGCTTCTCTGCACCCAACCTTTACCAATTTGGGACCAAGTCCAGTAACAGTCTCACCTCACATTCCAGTATTTAGATTATATTTAGAATTTAAGCAATAAAGCCCAAAACTTGCATCTAAAACTCAGCTGCTACCTAAAAATCCATACAATCTAACTCGGATATCTCTCTTTCAAGGCACATTTTGAAAAGCCTGCATTTCAGTCCTGACTATTCTTAACAGGGAAGCAACTGCTCAGAAGAGTTTGGCCACAAATCCTGAGCAGACACAGGTGTTTGCTCTGCAAGCACAACCAACAAAATAAAAAAATCAGGGAAGAAAGAGCTTTCAGCAGTACCTCTCTCCTCAAAATGTATTATTGGTGTTCTCACCAGCACTTTGTCTGCTGGATTACATAAAGGTAGGATACAGTGTCCATGGCCAATGCACTCAATACAGTTTGAAGTATTTCACAGCTAAATTCGGTAGCAGCTGATATTGCTGTCACACACAGCAGTCTATATGCAATGACCCACAAATATTTTACTATTTCACAAACACAAAAACATCTCCCAAAATAAACTCACTAGTCCCAGCACAGATGCTAACAACTTCAAATTCCTGAAAGCAAAAGATATTTCTCTTGAAGAGAAATATCCTACTGTACATGCTTGCAAGTATATCAGTACTGTGTAGCTGGTTTGATGGTCTGTCTGTAATTAGAGCCCATTATATTTCAAAGAATTACAGGTATGGAAAAAGGATTAAAAACAACTTAAATCCTGTGATTAGAGAAGTGAAGGACTCATACATGAACACAATGATTTAAAGTGCCAAAGCCATAGTCCAGAAAGTAAACCTTGGAAGAAAATGAAGATGCATGGTGTACAGCTGAAACTCATTAATATGATGCACAGGATTAAGGTTTCAATAGTATTTTTCTCACTCACTAGACATGAAAACAATTATTAACAGGGACAGAAAATTACTATGTTCCATACCACATAGGTATGCTCATTAATATTCTCCTAACACAGGTACAGCCTCAAAAGAAAGATGCAATTTAGTCCTATATAGTGCTGCAACAGATAGTGGTATCATTACTCAATTCTTAAACATCTAGATGCAACAAATACACAGAAAGTGTCATAACAAAACCAAAGTTCATAAGCATTATACTTTAATTGAATTTGAGGATGTTGACATTTTTGTATCTTCAGTGGAAACACATTTTCACATGTAACATGGTCTTGTGAAATACACAGAGTACGTAAGCTGCCTTTATTTACTCCTCATCAGTTCCACAAGACTAAGTTGTATATTGCTCCAATATAATCTACAAATGAATAGTTGTTCAAAAGTATTTGTTCCCAATGATGTCCTTTTCCATTAATTTTCTCCTTTCAGAACAGGTAACAATTCACCACTTTCCTTTAGTTCCTGTAAAGAAATATATACAGCAATTATTCTTTATCCACATTTTGTGATTATGCTAACAAGATTTCAACAGGGACAGTTTACAGACAAGGAAATCAATTCACCAGCTACTAGGGGAATGCAGTAGCTGACCCACTAGAGGTCCCTCCTGACTAAGACACTGAAGTTCATAATGCTGTATTTAAATTGTGGTTTGTGTCTATTCAGTAAAAGAGGAAAAATATTTAGTGAAAAGATAGACCTTCAAAACACTGGTTGCTGTCAGCTTTACTTGGTAAATCCCATGGTATATCTCATTCTAGATTTAATTCAAAATATATTTTAAGCATACACAAAATTTTACAACATCCAAAATGCCTTCCACAAAATAAAATGACCCGATAGATTTAGTTACTTCTACACATTAAAACAAACAAGACAGTAAGAGATTTGTAGAGTTCTAAATAAGAGGTGCTTGCCCATATTATCTCGATGATTTAAATTCAAATTATAAGGCTGTTAACTTCCTAAAGAGCCAGATAACACCAGGGAATATTTTTAAAAATAACGTGTTGTGGAGCATATATTCTCTTCCTGCATCTCAGGAGAAATAAATGCCTCAATTTTATTACATATTATGCTATATTACAGAATGCATTTTAAAATACTGACAACATTCATCTACCCATACAAGATAGCATGAACTAAAAACAGCCCAACAATGCAAATAGAAAAATTACATTTAAATACCAGTGAGAGGAGCATTTTGCAGCATCTCCGCAATGCCCAAGACTACACTTACTGATCACTGAAATAACCCACACACTTGTTAAATAAATAAAATTAAAGTAATCTATATAATTTAAGTAATACCAGTATTTTTAGAACTAAATGAGATTTATTGATTGTATCTTCCCAGGAGTTACAATGTCTGAGGAATTGGCTATAAAACATTCAGACAAGAATGGGCTCAAGAGTATTTGGGGTTTAGAACACTCTGCCTGCTCTGTTACAAAAATCAAAAACCACAGTAAGAGATGCAGATCTATTTTTGTTGCTTCAGGGTCTGTTCAAACAACTACAATAAACCTTACTTTCTTCTAAGAATGAGACTGTTTGCTAGGAAAAAAAGTGTCTTGCCCACCTTATTTGAGAAAAGCAATGTTAGAAGTAAAACTAGGAAGAGAAACCTCTAAAAATGCACCCACAGGGTAAAAATGGTCTTTACAGTAACAGTAACTGACTGCTGTCAAGAAAATACATTCTACTGCTAAATCTTGGCATATGAGAATGCTGGAGATTTAGAGCTCCTTTCAACTGTATATTGAGCTAATAGAAGTCACAGTAAAAGCAACCAAGTCATTCAGTTTCAAGATCCAGGGCCACTACATAGGAAGTTCTGTATGTTATGGGCAGAAAACATTTCTACAGTTTTAAACAAACAATCAATTTACATCTGAAACAAGATTCTCCCATTCCTACCTTAACAATATCCAATCCTCCAACAAGTTCACCTTTCACATATAATTGAGGATACGTTGGCCAATTTGAAAAGGTTTTCAATCCTTGCCGCACCTAAGAAAAATAATCTTAAATGTAAGTTTCAACCTTAGTAAAACAACAACGAAATCCCCAATGATGGACAGACTTAATTACCTCTTCATCTTCCAGTATGTCAAATGTCTCATAATCAATGCTAGAACAAAAAACAAACACAGAATCATCTATTGTGGAGTTTTGAAATGCAAGACCCTCAAAACTTCAGAGTAGGTACATTTACAAGCTAGCTTCCAAACCATTCAGAATTAACAGGTAAGACGAACAAAAGTCAACAGCTTATGCACAAAAAAACTAATGTAAAAAATGTCCACTTTCATGGGAAACTCCTATTATGAACAGATGACAGTATAACGCACTAAAAAATTAAGCTGCATGGCTTAGGCTCTAATTGGCCAAAATGCATTCAAAGTAATTTATTCACTATTAGTTTAAAAAAAAAATTAAAAAAACATACGTTGGAGCAAGTGGACTGGGGCCAGTGATGAGGAACAATGATTAGAGTAGCTGCTACTTGTTTCTGAACTGTATATTGATATAGAATGGGCTTTTTGAGATAGTGGATAACTAACACCTGGTAATCAAGACAACTGCTTAACCTCTAACTAGTAGTACAAACAGAACGAGTTTATTCAAAGGAAGATGATACTAATCTCTCTCACTACAGAAAGAGCTGCTTTGAAGAAGAAAAGTGACACTAAATATGAGAGGCTCCAAGATTAAGGAAACAGACCAAGAGGGACCTCTCTAAGATGAGTTGCTTATCAGAGTGGACAGATTTCTTTCATGTCAACAATCACATCAAGAAAAAAAAAAATCACTGTTGCATTAAATTCCTCAATCTGAGCAAGAGTATCACTATGTAGTAGTGCTAAAGCAGCATAATATCTGACACACTACATTTGACTTGGTATCATGAGTGTAGAAGTGATTTACACTACAGATTTTTACATAAAGATACTTCAAAATACTCTTAAAGAAAATTAATTTTAGGAAAGTGTTCCACCAATATTTGCCAAACTATTTAAAAACATAGTTTCTAAAACAGAACTAGCTTCCTAAATTCAATTAAAAAAAAAATCCACTTACATACCCAGTATTATTCATGATTTCTATAATTTGCTTGCTGAATCCACATTTTGCCACCTAGAATGCAAAACACGCATATGTTAAAACTTGCATCTCCTATATTTAATCTACAAAATTTCAAGTCCTCAAACTACACTATTGCCAATCTATTGCTAGAGGTGACCTTACTGAGTAATACTGCTAATCCCTTATCCATTCTGTATACTCTTTGAGCTTTAAACAGTACTGAACGTCTCTTTCTTCATACCATCTGCTGAAATAAATGAAAACATTGAGAATATTAAACACTTTCCTCAGTTATGAAGTTATACAAGGCAAATCTGTTTTCCAGGTTTGGCAATACTGTCTTGAAAACTAGTTATTTTCTGAACATTCAAAAAGCCAGAGATGTAGGTATAATAAGTACCTTTAAACACACCTATTTTACAAATGTGTATATTCTGAGTCATAAGATATCCTTTACTTACCATTCTGGAAAGAGTAGCAACCTATGGTTAATTTACAAATAGGCTGCATGTACAGCAACTCCCAACTGAAATTAACCATTGAAAGCCTCTACTGCAAACTCTTCATATCAACAGTATCAGGACATAAATCTCACACTTTAGACACTGAATATTTAATCCAGATTATTCTTTCTTATCAGTGATTTCACTCCACTCGTAGTGCAAGCAAAATCAAAATATGTAAAGCAACCTGCCAAAGGTTTTATAAGGGCACAGAAGTTCATCTGTTTAGAAGACCTAAGTCCAACCAGCTCATCATCACTGTTTCAGTGAGTCGGCATAACCCACAGGATTCCAGTGGCTATGGAGTCTTAGCAAAACAGCCTATAACACTCAAAATCATCTCCTGTTAATACAGAGACAGATCAGAGAACAAATGAGGAAAATTAACAGGAAAAACAAGTCACATGAATGTGCTTGATCCCCTACCTCTGTATCCTTTTAAAAAGTACCATATGAATGACTCACAGCATGCAATCCCTAACTACATTTATTGTTTTGGATACACCACTCCAATACATAGCATGAGTTAGATACCATTCTAGTAATTTTGACAGGAAGACCTGCAGTGCCTTGCTGGTCAGAAGGGAATTATTTATCCCCGAGTTATGTTTAGTATGCAACACAAAGCAATGGATTGACCTTCTGGTTCACCATCATTTGTTATTATTTTAATCCCAAGTGTTAGCAGTTGTCTGTCTTCAGTCACTATCTTTATTTCAGTAAGCAATGTAATTAAGTGCAGCTTAAAGACACCAGTGAAACATTTGTGGTATGTGGCATTACACTTTAGCCTTAAAAACATCTAACAGTTTGTTTTAAATGCAGTTGTGAAAGCATAACAAAGTCAGATAAATTAAAAAGATAGGACGCTCAATCCAACTAGGTCAACAGAAGGAAATTTCAAGAAACACATGTCCAGAGATAAACTTCCGTGAAACACTCAAAAGTGCACGCCTCAAGTATGATCACCACTGAAGGGAAGCACTCAGAACAGCAGAAGAAAATCCATTATCTACAAACACGATCAATAACTAAGACCAAAAGAAAATGCACCGTTCTTCCATTCATTCCTGAATTGTAGATCAATTGACAGACATCACCGCAGGGCATCAAATTCCCTGATTTTACTGTAACACAGATATCAGCATTTTAACAAAACATATCCATCAGGTAAAATAGCAACTGATCTTCTATGGCTTATAGAAGCATCAAATAAAAAGGCAAGTAACTAACTTTCCAGCACCATTAATTTTCATTAAGCAAGGAAAGCAAGGGAAAAAAAATGGTAATTGTCACTGTTTAAAAAACTGTTGAAATATAACAGTCTGCAAAACTTAATCTTACCTGTTTGCTTCCCTTCATAAAAAGCATCACAGGAGCTTTGTTTATCAAGGTTTTAAGCCTACAGAAGGCACAAAAAAGACAGACATAAAGCAGTTCAGCTGTTATCTCAAGTTTTGTTTTGCCAGGAAAACAAAATGCAAAAGTGGAAAGAGCAACTTACAGCTTTACCAAATGCATTTTAAGCAGTATATAAGCAACTCCAGTTGCTTACAGTATTCAATGAATTTGATCAACCTTGTTACTTTTAGAGCAACAATGCAGGTTTCTGGATTGACCTCTAAGTATCAAGAGGCAATAAGTTCAAAGAGAAACATCATTTTAGGATATATGAAGTACAATGTTTCTGTTTAGTGACCTATTGCTTTTTCACATAATGAATATAATACTTAGCATTTCTCATTCTGCATTTGAGAATGTCCTTTGCAGAGTTAAGAGCCATGCCTATTGTCCATCAGTCATAAGATCCTTGGACTGATGGACAAACAACTAACCACTGCTGAAAATCAGTAACGGGTCTGGTTTGCCCCATTGTGTCCCCTCTGCTTCCAGGCCACATACACAACTCTCAGGGACTCCCTTCACTTTGCTTTTAGGAAAGGCTTTTTGTGACAACTGATGGAAAAAGCTATGAAAGACTCCTGTTCAGCAGTTTCCAGCTAAGGGCAAACTACCCTCTATAGAACACATAACAGGAGATCATTTTCTGTAAAAGTCTGCTTTGCATGACTCACACAATGCAAAAAGTTTCTAGACTGGAGAATGCAGGCTCTTTGCAAAATAAAACTACATGAGGTTTTGTTGGTGGCCTACAGCCTTTGCACATGTAAACCCCAAAACAATTTCTCCAACCAAGTTGTCTCTAGCTTAAAAAGAGCAACAGCAAAACTAACAGCTACAGCAAAGGTGAGCTACTATGATCTGAACTGGTTCCTCAGCTGACAGATCCGTTTTGTGAAACCAAGCTGATTTCTAGAGGCCCTTTTCAAGGATATTTTCAATTGAGAAAGACAAATTATTTGATGGGAAGATATCAAACACTGAGTAAAGGAACATCATTCTGCATTAAATAGATCCTACTACTGACATTCCTTCATTTCATTAAGTTTTAACATGTTTGAAAAACTAGCTTGTAGGGGTTTTCTTACAAGTGACTAATAGAGCAAATAAAGCCTGAAAGATGCCTGTTGCTCAGATTTTAAGTGTGAGGCTGGCTATAAAGAGAAACTAATCTGTGTCATGGAAAAAGAACTTCCCAGATGTCACCAGAAAAGAGGACAGACCTCAGCTAAAGAAACAAACACTGGCTAAAAGTTGAAAAACAAACCACACAACAAGAAGCTACTCGTGACTTGTCTGGTAAATTTTTAGCCACTTTGCTTTCAGGTCTCTTATACATCAAAATTTGATATAATTAATAAAAACTTCACAGACCCTGTTCAAAAGATGCTGTTGTCACTCATTTAGGGAGATATTTTGCTATACCAAGAATTTTAGTCTTTTAAAACACACTAGGTAAGCAAAGAACATGTCAGATTACCTTCTTTCCCCCAAAAGATTAAGCAAAGCACAAAACTACATATAAATTCAATTACGTCGCAGCTTATGCCAGTTTGCAAAAATGAAGGAAAAGAGTAAAGAAAGCTTTCTAAAAGAAGTTTTTAAAAGGCCATACGGTGACAATTTCATCTTTACTTACAATTTAATCTTGAACTGCAAAAGGTAGTGATTGGCTTTTGTGGCCTTGGTGAAACAACTTACAACTAAACCTCAGCCACAGAACAAATTAAAAAGGAATTAATAAATACCTAATTGTGAAAGTAGATTTTATCACTATATCAAAATGGCTTGCATTAAACTTAATTCTCCACTGTGCTGAGAAGGCAAAAGAACCAGAACCAGTCACATCCAGAGCACTATAAAACTTGCTCTTATCATGGTCAGACAGCAAGAGGAAATCTGTGCTAACATATTTTGCCTTCAAGGTACAGGCCATGTTCTTCATAAACGAGTTTCCTTTGCATGTCTTAATGGCATTATTCACATAAAAAACAGAAAAAAAGCGAAATATACTAGCAACTTCTCAAACAGAACAACTTGTCAGATATCTGGAGTTTGACTGCCTGGGGCACACAAGAATTTCAAACAAGACTGAATCTTCAAAAGGGAAGGTTAAAAGGAGGACAAATTGGTTTCTAGATAGTACATCTGATTCAGGAAGCAACAGACTTCCTACTGCTGCAGCATATATTCATGTTGCCAAAGTGAAAGAACACAGGAACTGAAGGACATGAGTAATCAAGAAAAATTAGGAGACAAGGCCAAATATTTTCTTCAGTGACATCATAGTTATGAATCTCTGCCAAATAAAGCTAACAAAATCTACTGATGTTTAAAATATCATTTTCCCAGTTATTGTTTAAGAAAAAATTCTTAAGGGAGAGACAAGAAGGGATCTATACGTTCCTGCTATAAGTAAAATTAACAAACTGCAAACATAAGCAAAGCGTATTGGAACAGCATAACTTAATACATACATAACAGTATAGCTTTATATTAAGCGATGCTTACTGTACATAAAATGGGACATATTAAACAACTGCAGGAGCCCTGTAAAGAAAACCTTGACGTAATTCTGGTTAAGTCAAAGAACATGAATTTATACACCCCTATATAAATGAACATACAGGAAACCTCAGAAGTAGACACTCTTACAGTAATGACATAATACATCACACCTGTCCTCCAACTTCTGTGCCTTTGGACAGATTGTGTCCAGTTCTCCAGATGCTTCAAGTTCCTAGGGAGATTGAGAAGAAAAATCAGATGTAAAAAGCAACACACACATGCTTCTGACAACTAAAGATTAAGAATGTCTCAGTTTCTAACCTTGACAATATCAAGTCCACCAATAAGCTCTCCAGCTACATACAACTGTGGATAAGTTGGCCAATTAGAATATGTTTTCAGCCCCTGACGAACCTCTTCATCAGAAAAAATATCAAAACTGCTAAACGAAATACCATGTTTGTTCAGTATCTCCACTATTTGTTTGCTGAAACCTGCAAACAAAAAAAAGAATTACACATCATTTTAAACAGAGCATTCCTATGTCTGTAGTAAACCTTACACACTTAGAAAATGCAATTCTTCTAGCTAGTAAGCTCGAAACAGCTCCAGTGTATTATTCTGTGTTCTATCAATATTCTCAAATAATATAAAGGGGCAAACACCATATTTATTACTGGAATTGTAAAACCAAAGTACATGGACAGCTTGGTACTTCTCTATACGAACTACACCTTAAGTAACTTTCATGTAAATGTCCCTATTGTTCCAACACACAAAGCAAAGTTAAATGTATTCCCTTATTCTGTCTTTTCCACTTTTTATTCATTGAGCACTCACAAAAAAAAGCACCTAAATGATTATAACAGCATCTACAATAGCCTTATTTTCACTCTTCTAATTGCACATCACTTTCCATATCAGTCATTTCCTCCAACTACTACTGGTCTGCTCCTACAACAAACATTGGATCAGAGAAGGGTTCTTAGAAATAATCTATTTTTTATCCTTCTGTCATGGGCAGGGACACCTTCTACTAGATAAGGTTGCTTAAACCCTCACCTAAGCTAATGAAGCTGACACACAATGTGGAAACGAGGACTTGAACTAGTGACACTACAGGGTTTAACTCTGAAACTTTTACTTCTATGTTCTCTGCTACTTTTCCTTTACGAGCATGTCAATTTCTACTTCATGGCAAAAGGAAAGTTCCTTTTTATTTTTTTTTCAACTCTACACTGACATGAGTACTTAATACCATTTTACATGCTTGTGACACTTCCATGCCATCTTTTGTTTTCCTTTATGACATTTTCATTACGTTCTACTCTGACAACACAATCTTAGCAGGATATTAAGCACTGAATATTACAATGTAAACATCAAGGTTTTGTAAGTTTATTATGTGGCCAACTTAGGAAAAAAAAAAGTTTCTCCCTTCTGTAGCTAAGCATCTTTTTTCTAAGAAAATCATTACATTATTTGTAAAAAGTCAGATGTACAAAAATTTTAATATTACAGGATTTACCATCTATAAGCACCTAAATCTTTTTACATTAGAGGGAAACCCACACAATTTTACTTTGAAATAATTCTCCTTCAACTCTACTATAAATGCATCATTCTCACTAAACCAAAACAAAGTGATTTTTTTTAAAAGACAAATTGTTTTAAAACATTAGTCTCTACGGAAATTCTTCAAAGTCGCTTTTAAAAATTCAAAACTTACACATACACACCACTCACATCTAGGCTGTACCCTTTATGCTAACAAGTCCATTCTTTCTGGGGTAACCTGAAAGCAAACCTCAGAGCAATGTCCAAAGCCATCTTCACCCACTTAAGACTTCTGCTGACACAGAATCACAAACCATCCTCCAGAGAGAACATCAGTCTACTGGATGTTTTCAGTGTACTGCAGATAGTTACTCCGTAAGAAAACAGATGAGGTGTGCTGTACTCCACAACACAAGGAAGCCAAAAACATGATTGTTACTAATGATGATCAAATCTTGACTCGCAGCTCCATTGCTCCTCCACATACTATTTGCTATGATATGAAAATGATGCTAATCAGGAAAAAATGATAAGTACATTGCAACACATTGAAAGATTTCCAAATTTTGCTTCATTTATATCTTAAAATATTTCAACACATGCCACTGCTGCTTTCACGCACATCCTTTCCAAGGAAGCAGAATCTTCCTAGACAGCACTATCCTACAGTTTGCAAAAAAGTATCTGTGAGAAATTGTCCATAAAACAACATGATTATGTTTTATATCTTTGCCAGCTCACTCTGGTTTGAATTCAAATGCCCTTGCAATCCTACCAATTCCCTCAAAGAATTCAAACAAATGCTGTGCAGACAAATGAAAACCTCTATACAAATATTAAAAAAAAAACAGGAGAGACAATGCTTAAAGGCTTTAATAAAGGAATAAAAAGATAAAGAGGCTTTAAATGGAAAAAAGAATCAAAGTGTCATAGAAGAATAACCTTTGATTTCAGCTTGCAAGACCATGTATTAGGTTTTGAAATATGGATTTTTACTGCAGCTTTCTGCAGTTTCCATGATCTGCAATTTATTGAGATATGAAGCAGCAGTATTTATATGTATGGCATCTAAGTTGCTTTTCTTTCTATAACTGAAGTGCTAAGTTCATGTAGAGCCTGAAGTAAAACACAGATTCCAATTTTTTTCATACATCTGGGAGTTCATTAGTAAAACAGCTAAAGGCTGATTGCTGATGGTTATTCCATCGCCAATATATTAACTCATTTCTACTGTAAGGAACTGGGGGGGGGGGAGCTTTATTTTAGCTGTAGGCAATTACATGCAAACTAGAAAGATTGATTGGTTGTGTTTCATTTTGAAGGGTTATGGTAGCAGTCTGGAAGTGTTATGCTTAGGGATAAAGTGCCAGCATAGCTTTACTTTTGTAACAGAAGATTTAAGTTATGTTTCTGAAGAAACATCATACATACAAGGAATAATGAAATTGCTAACAAAATGTTTTAAACAATCTAAACAATCACAAATGCCACTCCAGATTCTACACCAATAAAAACACTCTAAATAAGTTATGGTATTGACAAAGTAAATAAACAAATACTACCACAGTCCAAACAAATTCATTGAAATACTACAATATATGTAGCAACCACATACAGTTGCCAGTAAACACATAGCCAAGGGGACAAACCTTACTTTACACTATGCTTAGCCGGCTTTTCCAATGAAGAAATTACAAACTTCAAGAAAATCCTAAAATACACTGCTGGACAGGGTTCCCTCTGTACTTGTCAACTGCACTGAAGACTCCAGCACAAGTCTTATTTGTATTTGAATACATACAATTCAAAATACCTTTATCTTTAAACAAGCATGGCTCCTTATTTTGTTCTATTTGTATTACTCCTACTACTGTTAGGATCCATATAACTGATAAATGATCCATATCATTGATAAAATGTTAAATTACCTTCACCTTGAAAAGGACTCTGTTCTCAGAAGTTTAATGGATCCAACTTACTAACATTTCTCAACTACTGCCAGAAACTATAATTGTAGTCCAAAGCAGGCACAGTATTTAACTGCAAAATCAAGAGCTGTAAGTTCAAACAATTTCATGTGTTGCATTATATGTTAATACTTCCAATTTTAATACATACATCTCTGCAGGTAACTACCTCCTGTGCAGTTTTCATAGAGTATCAGGGATCAAATGTAAAAACTGAAAACTTGAAGAAATATCTACTCTCATATTTATCATATAACATGCGCAAATGAACCTGTGCTATACACTTAAGATATGTACTTTATGATAAACTCAATAGAAAACTAACTATCCTTAATCTTGATGTCTCAATGTCTTTGGGTTTTTTGGTGGGTTGTTTTGTTTGGGTTTGTTTTTTTTTTTATTATTTCCTCACTATACTCTCCCATCAAAATCAAACACATGAGGAAACAGTAAAGGGTCTTTTCTCTACATAACTTTAAGATCTGTCCAGCATTCTGCTCAATGCCCTTTATAAAGCCAGCTCTCTACTGAACACTCACAGAAAACCAAAGGAGAAGCAGCATGCCAGTGCCATTAACTGATCACATCAATGCAGAGGCTGATGCAGGTGTAAAAGAACCTGGACACACAAGCAGATTAGAGAAGACTCACTGCTGCCTGCATAACACTGATCTTGCTATGGACATAGCAAGAAGTATCCTGTGCCCTTACAGCTTGCTACACACCTGTCAGAAAACTCGTAGCACAAGCAGAGCAGGTTCACTAACAGCACTGCCACATTGGCATCCAACACAGTTAAACTTAAAGCACACAAACCTGAATAATCTAAGCTGGAGACACCCCAAGTGTATTTTTAAATATTAGGAGCTCATCAAAGCAGTACTCCACTACATATGGGTATTACAGGATGTATCAATGGATGCACTTCATGAGACTACTTCAGAATAAGTCAGAATTTCCATTCCTACAAAATTATATATGAACTCCTATGACTGTACATAACTTTCACACACCTAATATCCACATGTTACATAATACAAATACAGAATTATCTATTCATAAACATCAGCTTTTCATAGGAGCAAACGCCTATGCACAAACCGCTAGAATCCCAACAGCACAATGAAGAAAGTTTTTAAACCAATAGTTAATTTTGAAACTTTCTACTGAAGCAACTCTAGGACACACGACTGACATGCTTTAACCAGTCTTATTTCTCTTTCAAACATGTGACATGCTCTAACCACTGCACAAGAAGCAGCTACAGGGCGATTTCTACACTTGAAACTGTTAACTGAATTTAATACTTAAAACTGGTGAGATCTTCCAACGGCTGGGATGTTTTTAGTGCATGCACACCACAAAGATATTTGGCCATTATGTGAATAAATAACCATAACATGTCAAAAGTTCAAATCAAACACTTGTGGCTCCTGACCAGACACAAGCAGCACCGCTCTGTCTCTAGGCTGCACATGCTTACCCCTTACTAGACAGGATCAAAAATAACAGTTCTTCCTCAGCATTTTAAACACATGTAGTTCACATGCATATCACCATGACATATAAACATTTCAGGAATCTTTCGCACCTGCACATGGTACTTTAACTCATGCACAGAACATTCTCATTATTTATATTTAACACAAATAATTGAGGTTTTGCACAACAATTTAACTTTTTGAGCAGTTATCCCTTTATTGGTTCCATAAACATATGCCACAGGTCTTTCTTCAGGAGTTTGGATGTATGGAGCTAGCTATTGCTAAGCCCTTTCTTATTATCCTGTTATGTTTCACAATTCCTTCATCTCTGTGGCCTAGCAATGTAGTTGATGTGATCTGCCCCACAGGATACATGTTTGCTCAGCAAAGCAATCCAATCTTAGTCACTTCCTGCAGAGAAGTAACTGTAGAAGTTGCAACATTTCATCTCTAGATCAATTTGGGGAAAGAGAGGAGGTAAAAAGTCAATGCAACTCTCTTCCCCATTGCCTTCCTCCTCCCCAGATTTTAGATTTTATAATTATATCTTATTGCCACCATCCCCAGAATAAGATATTTTCAGTTTTCCCATTGTAAGCTCTGGAGATGAGGAACGGTTGTTTTTCTGCTCTGCTTTTTGATCCGTGTTTTTTCAAGATAGAATACAGGCCTCAGGGAACAAGCATACACGAAAAAAGAGCACAGAAACAAGTAGTATTGTTCACTTCTATAAGGTATCAGCAGAAAAAGACTGGCAGCTTAGAAGCAGACTGAAGATAAACTTCAACAAAGGCAGGCCAGGATTACACTCAAAGGAGACAACCTGTGAAGTGCTGTGTTGTTAAATTGCTAAAGCAATGCCCCCAGAGCTACACAGGAATAAGAGCAAGCCATAAGCAAACAAGGGCTGCCAAGAGTGCCGTCTGGTCAAGCCACTTTTCATCCTACACCAGTGTTACCCTTCTGTTTACCTCCTGCAGCTCACCACAGAAGGCCCTACAAGATCAGTTTTGCAATGCAGCTTCTTGAGACTGCACAAGCATAAGGAAAAGAGCTTCATAGGAAAATTCCAGGTTTTTAGCATTTGTCCATATGCTTTCAATATAGACCAACACTTCAAGTTAGCTGAAAACGAAGCACTCTAAACAGTAAGCAAGGGTTAAGAGCATTAAGTTTAAAACCAAGGCATTTCCACTGTAGCATATACACACACTACCAGCCTTTTAATGTTACCAGCTAGGACAGTTGTATTTTCTTTTTCCAAATGACAACAGCAATCCCCAATGTCAGACAAACTTTGCTATTCCTTGCACTGAAACATTCTCTTCAGACTGTTTCACATTTTCAACACGTGCAACCTATTGCACAAAATATGTCAAAAAACACTGAGCTACCTCAGGAAAAGCATCCTAGTTCAAGAATAGCACTGCCCATCACATCTCTTAGAAAGCCCCTAATCTCTTGATCCCATTTCCAAAACATAACTAAGCTGCATATAAGCAATATGAAATACTTTCTTTAATGCTTCTGTTGGGATATATCTCCCCAAAACTGAGTAAATCTGACAAGCCCAAAACAAGTGTTGTGAAACGCATTTTCTACCAAAACACATACTTCAGAAAAACCTTACCACAGCGAGGTTCTTTCGGAGACCCTTTCATAAAAAGCATGCAAGGGGCAGCATTGATGAGTTTCTTTAGACGCACATTAAGATCTTCTTTTGCACTGTCATTAGAGCCAGCAGAAATGGAACTGCTGGACGCATGGCGCTGCACTTTTTTGGTCAGCTCTGGGGCATGCGCACCATCTAATCTGTCTACTTTCTGTGAATTCTAAGAAAACCAAAACACAGGCTCGTGTTAAAAGACTATATTCAGAATTTGTACTGTAATAAAAAAAATAGTCAAACCACCATATAAAGTATAGATTTTTAGATGCAGTGTGGATTAGTGTATTGATCTTTTACCCAGCCTTCAGTTCCAAGACACATACGATTCTGTTAACAGGCTGGCCTGTGAATTTGCCATTAGAAGAATTTACTAAAGAAAATATTTTTAAATTTTATTATTGCAGGCAAATGTGACCCAAACAGACTTATTTCTACCAAAATATCATTTAGTTGGGGTTTTGCCATGTTGTGGAACTCCATCTAGACATGGAAAAATTAGTGAAATTTTTTTGACCCAACACAAGATACGGCAACTAAAATTAAACTATGTAAGAATCCCAAAGCAATTAAGGAAGCTATGAAATATTAAATAAAAAAGTAGATAGAAATTATTCTTGCACTTAAGTTCCACAGGACAGGCTTACATCAGATACGTAACTATTTCTTCACAGAGAAAGTTCTTAAGGTTCTGCTTTTCTGGCAGTTGTATTAAGAACATACATACTAAGAATCTGCGTGGAATTCATTTTCTCTTAAATCCACTTTCTCTTACCTTAAAGAATAAGAATGTCGGGACAGAAGTAATTCCGTATTTTTCAGATACTTCAGGCACAGCTTCGGCTTCCAGCTAAAAAAAACCAAAACAAAACCAAAAAAACACTCAACAAAAAAAGACTATTTTCCTACTCTAAAGTTTGACTGCAGATGTCAATCCTGTCTAGAATGTTCTTCTAGGCATTTTATACATTTAAAAAGGATTCAATGCAGAAGTTTGCGACACATTTGCATTTAAATGAGACTCACTGAGTAGGCATGTCATCCACTGAGGCTACACAGTGTCAAAACAGGTTCAGAGGTTTTTATTTTGTTGCACATTTCAAAAGATGCCCAGAGGCTCCGAATAAAATTTTTGGTGCACTACTGACCTAGTAAATTTTCAATCATATGCACCTACTACTATATTGAAATCCATAAATCATTGACCCCAGTTATGTCATGATTACAGTGCTTATTTTCTGCCCACAGCAATTCTTGCTGTTTGCTCTATTGACTAATTTCAAGGGGCAGTACATCATGACTGACATTTGCAGCCTTCTGCAAATTATGAAGAAAAAAAGGAGTGTTTCTTCAATAAGCTATTGATGTCTACTAAATTTTATTTTTAACTCCTGCACTGCTGCTGAGTGGTAAGCTTGTTGAGATTATTTGTTGTACTCAGCATTCAAATTCATTCCTTGTTATTACATAATGTAGTAAAACTATATTTTCTTGGCAAATTAACTAACTGAAATTTGTCATTTTCTGTGCATAGGCTAAAAGCTTACTTGACTTAGAGATCTAGTACTTGGCTGTTTAAGGCACTAGCTCTGTAACAACTGCAGAGTTAATAGTTAAAAATATGCTAATGGATCTAAAATGTTTCAAACAGAAACCTACAATCTAGTGTACGGAAGAAAGTCTTTAGAAGTCTTATTCCATAAACCACAGAGTGAATGAACAAGCATTGAGAGCTACGTAACAGTATGCTCATGCCCATCCCTGTCCACCCTTAGATATTTTAAAAAATACCACAGCCAACTATTAACTAAAATAGTGAAGCTCTGAATGTTGTATGACAGCATGCTTTGATTTGCTCTAGTGATACATAAGATCTTCGCAAACTCACTAAACACAGAAGCAACTCAGTAGAATAGTCAAAACAAGAGTCCAAGCTTCATCTCTACATCTGTAAAACAATGCTCCAACAGAATCAACTGAGAAACTAAAGCCATAAACTGAAAGCTGTAATACCTAGTCTCCTTCCAGTGGCAAATGATTAAATTACTTTATCTATAACATTAATTTTCTTTTCCAGTAAGATTTCCTACCTACTTGCATAATTGTGTTCCGCTCTGGTGAGGTTCACACATACAGAACATATTTCATTTCATATTTCAGTAACTTGCTTTTATTAGTGCAACTTTCCAAAACATTTTTCTAGATTTTTTATTTATTATTTTTTACTTTTATTTGATCCAAGTAGAGGATCTCAGAGTTAGGCTATGCAGGAACTAAAATGAGGAACTGCATTTAGAAGGACTTAAGATTTATTTACACTTTTTAAGTTAATTTTATTATTACTTAACTGTGTTCTAGAATGTAACTGTTTATGATCTGCAAGGTGGTACGTGGCTCTTGGTCAGTCATCTGCAACCATTTGATGAGTAACCATTCCCCATGAGGCCCTCCCTAACTCCCAGAAAAAAAGAAACATAACAAGAACATTCATCCAAGTCTTTCAGTAGCTTATCTGCTCTGAACAAGTATGAAAGAAATACTGTGGGAAAAGGAGTGAGGGGGCAATTTTTTGCAACATTTGATCATTTCAGAACCTTGTTATTAAAAAATAAAAATTATTTAACCTTTATTTTTCAGATGTGACTTGAATACAAATAATGAGGCAACCGAGAACATTAAAACTTTCTTGAGATTTCTTAACGCTACAGCTACTCTATATAAATTTAAGCAACCTGACTGTTCAAAATGTTGAAAGTAATAAAATACTACCATTAAAATAGTTCTGCCCTTCTGTTTTAGGAAGAAACACCAACTGAGAGAGGAATAATTAAAAAAACCCTACAAAATGTAAATGCTGTAAGAAATCAAATTAAAATACTCACAGCTGGCTGCTCCATTACTCCCTGCCCTCATAATCACAGAAGTGACTCATTAACAAGAGAAAGTTGTTTTAAAATGAACAGCATGTTGATGAAGTGTATTCATTTTTCCCTCCATACTGGTTCTCTTACCAGGACATACAAAATATCTCACAAAAATACAGCATCTCATTTGTGTTTATGCCATCCAGTACTACACAACTGTCATCTTAGAGTGACAATGTTGCACAAACTTAAATTTATCTTCCTTTCAACTTCATGAAGGTTACTGTTCTTCTTTAGTATCAGTAGTATCAGACAGAAAATCTTTTAAATTCTGAGGTCTATTTAGCTAACCAATAATACCACAGGGACAAAAGACACCTCTGGCATACTTGAAAAGAACAATGTTGCTAAATTAATCTCAAATCCAGGGATAAAAACATGCTTTGAAAATATAGCTGTCTACAGAACCAAAGGACTGAGACATTGCAGGTACAGAGAAATTTAAAAACCTATTTGTTAGGCAGAGCAGCTCATGAAAAAATCCTTCATTGTATATTAGTAGACCAATTTCTTTTCTTCTTACTTTTTTTTTTCTTTAAACAACTTGGTAAAGGAAGGGGTTACCTTAAGCTTGCAAGAGCAAGTTTAGAAAGGTGAACCTAGAACTTTCATGTCACAGATTTTTGATGCATCTCTTGCATATGATCAACTCACATCCTTAAAAATTAAGCCATAAAGGAACCTGAACAACAATTTTACCCATTTTTTACTTTACTCATTCTTTGTAATAGCGGCTTTATTCTGTTTAAAATAAACTCAACTGCCTGACTTACCTTGACAAACATAACCTGCATGTGTTCCTTTGCTAGTGCTGCCATAACCTCATTCATTTGAGCACACTGAGGAGCCCATGGTGCCCAGAAGTGGACAACTACAAGAGACCTATTAAAAAAGGTAAGAGCATTTACTTTTTAAAAATAATCATTCAATATAAAGAAGTTTGATATGACATGCCAAAAAACCCCACAAACAAACCAGACTTGCATAGAGGACTCTAAAGCTTTTTCAGGAAACATTCCAAAACTCAATTAGTACTGTTAAGGTAGTACTATAAAAGAAAACATCTTGTGTTTTGACAGTAAAAGATCAATGTCACACAGGAAGAAGAACAAGCAGAAACCCTGAAGATAAAGTCATACATTAAAAGACACAGATTTTGAAGCATCTGTAGGCCAAGCACTCAGAATCGCTTTTAGCATTCTGCATCTCTTCCTGGGCACAACCTTTCTACCTTCCAAAGCTCCGGGAGCACCAGAGCTCAGCAGCTTCAGAAGCTGCACTGTTTTTTTCTCCTCTCAGTGTCACTGTTGCCTCTTTAGTACTTATCCAGGAAACGAGACAGTAACTGGGACTTTTCTAAAAATACATTATTCTTACACTGAAATGTTATTTTCTGCTTTTTAGCTTCAACTTCTTATTCCTCTTCCAGCTTCAATAAGGTTTCCTTGAATGTTTGGTACTGATTAAGCACAGCACTTAAAGATGAGAATTTACATGTGTGAACAGAAATCCCATCAGACTGGATACCATGATGTAGTTCTCATGAACTTACACATGCTTTGATGACAATGACAAGATATTTGCATATAATTTTCAATTCTGTTTTCCAGGTTTGCTGATGCCAAAACCACTAGGTAATAGAAGAATAGAAAACATAATGTACTACTTTTAACATATTCAGAGATATAGAAATCAACAGAACCATAGCACAGAAGCCACTTTGTGGCTTTTATCACTAAATAATGGAATATCAGTATAAATTTTAATAGTGGAACAGAAGCTGTTATCTGACCACATACTCCAAATACAGCACCAAACTCACAGGACTTCAAAAATTTATAAACTTGATTTGCCAAATCTATTCTTGAAAAAAAAAAAAAGTATGAAAATAGGATAGCATCTCTTTTTAAATGACCAAAACAATTGTACACTTCTTCGAACTGATAACACTACTCACAACTGACACTAGCATTTAAACCTCAGTAAAGGCTCATTTAAGTGATTTGCTCTTTACTTAGAAACTGGATTTGATATGAACTTCTTGAGAAACCAGAGACCATATCTCACTGCTCAGAGAAGAACCATAACTGCAAAACTCTGTTTCAGCATGTAATCTGTTATGGCAATGCTCTTTACAGAGCAAGAGAAGAGGCAAATAGCACAGGTAGCTCATGGAGCAGCTTTAACTCACAACAGATAGGTTTTCTAAACATTACTACAGCTGTCAGCACACACAGATACATTGTAATTAAGACTTTTGAGCCAATGGGGCAAGCACTTGGGAGTGCTGTCCCCATGCTGCAACAAACTTTTATCACAAAGTAATAAAGTGATAATAATTAGATAGGCCGGGAGACAGGGAAGAGTCATTTATATGTATGAGAATACCCACTTACAACAGACAGAAGATTTTAAAATGAAAAAAAGCAGCAGCAGTTCAATATTTCAGAAGACAGACCAAGCTCTGATGCACAGAATTAAGATTAGTCCCGTACTTGATCACATCCTTCATGCAAAATACCAATTTTGCAACCTCCTCCAATATCCTAACATATCCACTGTCTAAAGACATTGTTAAGAGCTTATGACAAAACAGTCTAAGCCACTTAGATCTACTACAGCTTCTAAAATTAGAGAGTATGAAGTTGTCCAGATGTCACTGCACCTGTACATTTTTAAATGTACAGGCATTTTAACAATAATTTTACATCTGTTAGACTACAAGCAGAACAAGAAAACACTTCTGCTGGCCAAAAACAAATAGTGGAAGAAAGGAGAACAGAGAACATAAAAGCAGTATAGTGGCCACACATTAGACCAAAGCACTACGCTTCTCCTAACACCAAGTAGTATTTCACAAACGCTCGATTTAATTTAGTATGCATAGTGGGACACATCTGATCACATGAATGTCAGCCCATAACAAGTGGAGGAGGAATAAGCACATTTAATCCTTGTTCCATCAGAGCCTATTCTTTCCTTACCAACATACAACTGCAATGCACTTTATTTTTTATCTACATAAAGAACATACTGTAACATAATTTGTACCAAGGTGGGGAGTCTGGGGGTGAGGGGTGGTGTGACAAATTCATTCACAGAAGTCTACTTCAATTTCACTGCCCTCTCAGTATCTGAGCACTTTTAATTTAAATATGAAAAACAGCAAGAGTAATTCAAAACATTAAGAAAGGAAGAAAACACAGGCTCAGCAAAATGAAACTCATAAGTGATACTAAACAAAGTACTTCTTGCATTCAAGCAAGATATTTCCAAAATTCTACTACTATCCATAGAGGAAGATCGCATCAAAAACTTGTTACAAGTTCCAAAGTTTCTCTTACCATATCATTTTACATTTCATGTTTTGGAGTATAAGCTGTGGGCCCAAAAATTAAATTAACTTCCTGTAATGTATTTTTTTAACTTTAGTAAGAGAAGAAAAATCACACATTTTCCCTGAAGAAATAGAAAGCTCGAAGTCTTGTTTCTATAGTGTATTAAAAAAAATGGTTCCAACTGACTCATAAGGTATACTTTTAAAACAAAGAGCATACTGACTGTAGAATCAAAATAGCAAGATACTCTATAATAAGGACATCCAGAAAATACTTACTCTATAGGTCACCCTCCTTTTGGGCCAAGATACAAGTCTTTTGTAAGCGTTTAAAATCTTTCTGACAGGCAGTCCAAGTTACTTGGTTTTACAAGTTGGTTATTCTAAACCATAGTCTAAGTGAAAGAATAGATCACAGAGCAATAATAGAAGTGGTTCAATAATTTTGAAGACATTAGCTCAGTTCATATTTTGCCACCATAAAATATTGATGCATCTTGAAAATAATTAAACATTGAAATTTACACTTATTCCATAACACAAAGCTTACTAATAACTTGATGGCAGAAAGATTAATTTTCTGAAACAAGAACTCCTATGAAATTAAGTGTCAATATAAAACGTGCATCCAGAGAATGGCAATAAAACTGGTGAAGAGTCTGGAGGACAAGTCTTATGAGCAGCAGCTGAGGAAACTGGGCTGCTTCGCCTAGAGAAGAGGAGGCTGAGGGGAAACCTCTAGGCTCCCCACAACTACCTGAAAGGAGGCTGTACTAAAGTGGGTGCTGATCTCCCCAGTAACAAGTGATAGGACAAGAGGTAATGGCCCCAAGGTGTGTCAGGGGAGGTTTATATGGGATATTACTAAAAATTTCTTTGCCAAAAGAGTTGCGAAGCACTGGAACAGGCTGTCCAGGTGAAGTCCCCATCCCTGGAGGTGTTAAAAAAAAAAAAACCACGTAGACATGGCACTTTGGGAAATGGTTTAGTAGGCATGGTCATATTGGGCTGATGCATGGACTTCTCAGAGATCTTTTACAACCTTCATGATTAGATTGGTTTGGAAAACTCCAGAAAGCCTAGCCCTAAAAACTTAGCCCATTTTGTCTTAAGATTTGTCTTTCAAGAGAAAAATCATTAAGTGATTTTTCTTCTTCCCCATTTTATTAAGTTAAAAATTACTTTTTCTTCTTTTTACATCATTAATTTTCAAATTCACTTGATAAAGTACCTTCTATATGTAGATTAAGTAAATTGTTAAAGCTCTACCACCACCAGGAAACAGGGAAAGCATTAAAAAAAAAAAATTTATTTGAGGGACTTGTTATGCTTTGTGAGTGCAGGTTTGCTTGGTTTCTTAGCAGTAACAAAACTTATAGCCAGTTATTTCAAAATAAAGCAGAGGGGTTACCAGTACTATCAATTCATCTTAGAATCAAAAAAACCCCGTATAAAATAATGAAGTCCATTAAAGAGAAAACTGAATAATGTTCTGTGGACAAAGAAAATGAAAGAATTACTGCAGGTTTTGTTGAGAAGAACCCCAAAATATTGCATTTGTTCCTGAAGCCATTTTCATTTGAGTATGTTTCAATGAATGTGAGACCTTCTGGAATGTCCCGATACAACAGTTCAGTTTAAGAATAATTCCAGGAAAAAGAACAAAGTCATGGAGCAAGTTTTGAAAAATCTAGTTCCTTCTTCCCTTAAGGACCCACGGAAAATACTTGATTATGTCACCTTTAAGAACATGATACTGGTAGTTTCATCTTTGTTTTTAAACCAATCAGTTTTCTCTCCTTATTCATTTAAAGGACATTTGCCAATGCAGCCATTAAATGACATGGAAACATTTTTTGACATCGCACCTTATTTTAATGTGCCTTACAAGACCCAGTTTTGTGCATACTCAGCTACTGGAATAGAATAATAATCGTAATTACGCCTTTGATTCAACAAGACAAACAAGAAAAGCTCATAACCAAACCTGTCTTTCTTCAGTCAGGCATTTGAGTACCAGTTCAACTTTAACTGCAGCAGCAGTTATTGCGACTCTTTCCTACCAAAGCAAAACACGTGCACAGTTTCCCCCAGAATAACAATGCCTAAGACTCCAACAGTACATCATGAGCCACTGCCCAGCGACTACAGGGAATCAGTGATCCATGCTAAGAGCTACCAAGGGAAAAAAAGCACTGTTACTCATTATTAAAGCATAAAACCAGATTAATGAGAAACCAGCCCTGTTGAATGAGAGATGAGGATTTAGTTTTGCATTGTGTCTCAATAAATAACGTAATGTTGCTATTTTCATTGAAAATTCTGTTCGTTTCATTAACTCCTTAGGGCTCAGAAAAATAAAATCATTTTCAGGTTGCGTTAAAGTTCTGGTTTGTGCCATTCTCCTGCCGCTCTGCCCATTTATTTTTCCCATCCCCTTCAGAAGGTTTTGGAGCTCCAGTAGCCCTCCCCACCTGAATGCCCAAGCTTTCTTACAGACTCACTAGCTGCGCTGGAGGAAAAGAGTGCTTAAAAATACAAACTTTCGAGAGGTGATCTCGAAATCCTTCTCCAACCTACAGTTTGGGTTCTTTTGCTTTCCCTGCGAAGGTTTCACTGAGCTGCGAAGCCGCATCTCCCCTCGGCGGGCAGCGGCCTCTCACGGGGCTCAGGGCCACGTCCTGCGGGGTGCGGGACAAACGCAGGAGCGCCCTTTTCCCATCGGGGCTGGCGCTGCAGGGGAGGCCTCCCGCCCAGCCAGGCCGCCCCCCCGCGCAAGGTCTCTCCGGCGGTGGCCCCGCTCCATCAGCGCCCGGCAGGCCGCCCCCCGTTCCTCTCAGCGCCCGTCGCCGGGGGGTACCCCGACTCACCCATCCTTCTGCTGCAGCAGCTGCTGGAACTGCTCAGCGGAGACCGCGGCAACCACCTCCCCCGCCGCCATGACGGGATCGCAGGAAGAGTCGGGGGGGGAACAAGATGCGCCGGTCACGTGGGGGCGGGCCCGCGCGTGCGCCGCCAGCCCGCGCGCGGCGGGGGCAGAAGCCCGCCATCTTGGGCGGGGCGGAGCGGGGCGGGGTAGAGCCCGGCGTTCCCGGTTGCAGAATCCCATGGAGCCGCAAAGGTCATCGAGTCCAGTTCCTGTCCC